>JABFIG010000198.1:0-41694 GCA_017139545.1 Ambrosiella cleistominuta | reverse complement strand
TTTTTTTTTCTTTTTTTTTTTTTGGCACTTTTATCTATCTCATCGTGTCGCATCAAGTCGAGCTTTTGTTCCGGGCTGGATAGATATTGCTTACTCCCTCTGTGCTCCCTGATTTTGGTCGCGAAGTCTTGGTTGTATAGCCAAGCTACTTCGCTGGCTCCCACCGCCCATCATGGCCCCCTCTGCCATTATTTCAAAAAAGTCTGGAGGCACCAATACCCAATGGGATCACCAATATGACACCCTTCGCCGACAGGAACTTTTCCGGAACCCCCCGACCGACCACTCGGCCTATCCTCTTCTTCAGGAGGCCGTGAACCCTCACCTTGAATCTTTCGACTCAATATTCAAGTCCAAGACCGGCAAGAGCTTGCTTGACCACGCCGTGGAGGACATCGGTACCAAGGTTTTCTCCGACAATGTTGAGGGGCGCAAGAACCATCTCTTTGTTCGCATCAAGACTGTCGATTTGGACAAGCACATTCTTCCTCCTTCCAACACCTTTGCCCGGACAAGAGAAGTTTACCCCGCTGAGTGCAGAGAGCGCCATGCTACCTATCGTGGTCGCATGATGGCTACCCTTGAGTACTGGATAAACAATGGCGAACCCCGTGAGTTTACTAGAGACCTTGGTCTTGTTCCCATCATGGTCAAGGTACAAAATGTTCCTCAGCGCGACTATGTGCAGAGCGGCGCAACTAAAAACGAGACTCGATCGATAACTAATCATCTCTGAAAACTAGTCCAGAAAGTGCCACCTCCGGGCTATGTCCCCTGCCGAGCTCGTTAAGCACAAGGAAGAGTCCGAGGAGATGGGCGGTTACTTCATCATCAACGGTAACGAGAAGCTTATCCGTCTGCTCCAGGTCAACCGCAGAAACTTTCCCCTCGCCGTCATCCGTCCTTCTTTCACCAACAGAGGCCACGGCTACACCCAATACGGTATTATTTTCCGTGCGCTTCGTCCCGACGAGACTTCTCAGACCAACGTCCTGCATTATCTCAATGATGGTAACGTCACTTTCCGCTTCTCATGGCGCAAATCTGAGTATCTGCTCCCCGTCGTCATGGTGCTCAAAGCCTTGATTGATACCAGCGATCGCGAGATCTTTGAGGGCTTGATTGGTCCCGCTGGCTCTAAGGCTGTTGAGAACACTTTCTTGACTGATCGTGTCGAGATTCTATTGCGTAGCTTTAAACACTATAACCTTCACACTAAGGACTCTATCCGCGCCTACATTGGTCAGAAGTTCCGCCCAGTTCTCGATGTCCCTGAGACTATGTCCGACTATGAGGTCGGCACCGAGTTCTTGCGCAAGGTCGTCCTTGTCCACCTCGGTAACGTTAACGTTACCCCCGAGCAGGAATTTGACAAGTTCAAACTTTTGCTGGTCATGATCCGCAAGCTTTATGCCATCGCTGCTGGCGAATGTGCTGCTGACAACGTCGACGCTGTCCAGAACCATGAAATTCTTTTGGGTGGTTTCCTATACGGTCAAATCATTAAGGAGCGTCTGGAGGAGATTATCGGCCCTAGTCTGCGCCTCACTCTGAATGAGTACCTCCGTTTTAATCCCACCAACAATTTCGCCTCTTCTGGATTTGCTAGTGATTTTCCTAACAAGGTCTTCCGCAAGGTCAATGACAACATTGGTCGCGCCATGGAGTACTTCATGTCCACTGGTAACCTGTCTTCGCCCACCGGTCTGGATCTCCAGCAGGCCAATGGGTTCACTGTCGTCGCTGAGAAGCTTAACTTCATGCGTTTCATTTCTCACTTCCGTATGGTTCACAGAGGTTCTTTCTTCGCCCAGCTCAAAACCACCGCTGTCCGTAAGCTGCTTCCAGAGTCCTGGGGTTTCCTGTGTCCTGTCCATACTCCTGATGGTTCTCCTTGCGGTCTGCTTTCCCACATGGCGCACAAATGCAAGGTTATGACTGAGAGTGTTGATGCTTCGGCTATCCCTGCTCTGGTTTACCAGCTCGGTGCCGTCGCTACCAGTTTTTTCGCTGGTGATGAAAACATCCCCATCATGTTGGACGGTAAGATGATTGCCTGGGCTTCTCTTCCTGTTGCCAAGCGTATTGCCGACTGCCTGCGTCACTGGAAGGTTGAGGGTTCTCACAACGTTCCTATCCTTCTGGAGATCGGGTTCGTCCCCAAGTCAAATGGCGGTTCTTTCCCTGGTGTCTACATGACCTCTACTACTTCCCGTATGATCCGTCCCGTTAAGTACCTGCCTCTCGGTAAAGAGGACTGGGTTGGTCCATTCGAACAGCCTTACATGTCCATTGCTTGTGTTGAACAGGAAATCAAGTCGGGCCAGACTCACGTCGAGTTCTTGCCCACTAATATACTGTCTATTCTGGCCAACATGACTCCTTTCTCCGACCACAACCAGTCTCCTCGTAACATGTACCAGTGCCAGATGGCCAAACAAACTATGGGTACCCCTGGTACTGCTCTTGCCCACAGAACCGATCACAAGATGTACCGTCTCCAGACTGGTCAGACTCCTGTTGTTCGCTCACCTCTTCACAACACTTACGGTCTTGACAACTTCCCCAACGGCATGAACTCTATTGTCGCTGTAATTTCATACACCGGTTACGATATGGACGACGCTATGATTCTGAACAAGTCTTCTCATGAGCGTGGTTTGTTTCACGGTACCATCTACAAGTCTCACGTCTGCTCTCTTAAGTCTGATTCTCGCGCTCGCTCTGGTCGCTCTATCACCAAGATGTTTGGTTTCCCCAAGGGCGCTTACGTCAAGGACAAGTATCTTGATGCTCTTGATGAAGATGGACTTCCTCACGTTGGCCGCATGGTTCGCGAGGGTGATGTCCTGTGCGCTTACCACCACGTCGAGATCGATTACAACGGTAATTACGTCAACCATGACGGTCAAGTCCACTTCGAGATCTACAAGGATTCTGAGACTGGATTCATTGACCAAGTCCGTCTAATTGGTTCTGAGTCCGGCTCAGAGCCTCTTCAATCTATCTCCATCAAGATCAGAATACCTCGTGCCCCTGTTATCGGTGACAAGTTCTCTTCTCGTCACGGTCAGAAGGGTGTCGCTTCCCAGAGATGGCCTTCTGTTGACATGCCGTTTACCGAGTCTGGTATGCAGCCCGATACTATCATCAACCCCCACGCTTTCCCCTCTCGTATGACCATTGGTATGTTCATCGAGTCACTTGCCGGTAAGGCTGGTGCTTTGCACGGTCTGGCGCAAGACGCTACCCCTTTCCAGTTCGACGAGGCCCACACCGCGGGTGACTACTTTGGCGAACAACTCATCAAGGCCGGTTACAACTACCACGGTAACGAGCCCATGTACTCTGGAATCACTGGTGAGGAGCTCCACGTTGATATCTACATCGGTGTCGTTTACTACCAGCGTTTGCGTCACATGGTCAATGACAAGTATCAAGTGCGTTCGACTGGTCCCATTGTCCAAACCACTGGTCAACCTGTGCAAGGTCGTAAACGTGCTGGTGGTATCCGTGTCGGTGAAATGGAGCGCGATTCGCTGCTTGCTCACGGTACCGCCTTCCTACTCAAGGATCGTCTGCTTAACTGCTCCGATTACTCCGAGGCCTGGATGTGCCGTATCTGTGGTTCCTTCTTGTCTGTCCAGCCCACTGTTCCCCGCTTCTTGTCCAAGTCTAGCAAGGTCTCGACTGTTCGCTGCCGCAAGTGTGCTGTTCGGGCGGATGAGGCTACTGGCGACCAGTGGCAGGGCGAGACTTGGGAGGATGGTCAGGGCGTGTCGTACATTGGCGGCGACAACACTGTCATGGTTGCCATCCCTGGTGTCCTGAAGTACCTTGATGTTGAGTTGGCCGCCATGGGTGTCAAGCTCAAGTACCACGCCAGTAACGAGGACGTTGTGCGGAAGGGTAAGATACGGGTACTGAAATGGGATGGCGAGACTCTGCAAGGTCCGGATCAAGAGTAATGGACTGTGGAAGAAATCATTTCGGAGCCGACGGCGGCCCGGATACACTTGATTGATTGTTGCATAAAAAATGGCATTTGGGAGTTGTGTTGCTTATTTGTTTAGGGCATATTTGCTATATTTCGGGTCACTTGTGGAATTGGCACTATTTGTTTTACTTTGATGATTTGGATAGTTTGATTTTTTTATTTGTATATATGTATAACAATGTAATTGTACATCTGTTTACCACACCTGACATTTCATCTCGCTCGTTGCGTAGTCACTTGTGGCATCTAATGTTTCCTCTAGATGATGGTCTGGAGTCTTCATGTGTACTAAACATCAGGTGTTCTTGTTACTGTATATGGTAAACTGATCCAGCTGCGTCATTCAAAACCTGCAATCTCGTCATCGGGGCGGCCATTTATTGGTTCTGAAAGTAGGCTGATCTAAGGGTACTGCTTTGTGTTAGACCAAACCAAAACAGACGAGACAGTTTCTGACATTATATTTGGAGTTAATTATTTGATGCAGACCACTCCGGACCTGGAATTTGTGAGCGACATGTCTTTCCTTGGAGTTCGTTTACAGTATGTTTGCCCCCAGGTTAACATGATAGTTCCTCTCGGATCGACGACTATAGCAGTCGCCAATGTCTTGGGAGGCAATATGAAAATCAGAAACAGCTACTTGAGATGAATAAACTGACAGTTTCCTGCGTTTTATTGTTGAGGGTGGAAATCTTGGCGGCGGGCCAGTGAGGAACTGGCAGCGAGCATTAACGCCACTCAGGTACCACGGGAATCTTGTCCAATCACGAGACCGTCATGAGCAACCATCATTAATATGGGTTGAATAGCATGGGATAAGTCATTCTCATGTCTTCCGCTGCTGACTGCATGCGATGCATGCTGACTCTACTGATTAATAGTTGGCATCGTGCGAACTCACACTCTAGTCTCGTTTTCGCGATCTCGTCCTGAGCCTCGATGGCAGTCTGCATCGGGCTTCTATCAGCAATGATGTCGTGATCACATTTTGGATTTTTCCTAACATCGTCAAATGCCGTTCCTAAACGTTATTTAACTCTCTATTAGGGACTTCGCTGCGGCTGAATACACAAGTGCGGGGACAGTATGTTACACAGGCACACGACGGCAAAGCAAGACATGCATATCTATCAATCTAGACTACAAAAAATGTGTATGTTGAAGAGTGGATACTGTAACAATTAAGACAGTCTATTTTCATTTATCATACTCGCAAAAGCTAAACACATGAACAAACAAGCATGCAGGTGCAGAGCTGAAGGGTAGTGACATCGGGCGTCGCCGGCGGGGCGCAAAGGCTTCGGCGTACAGACCTTGGTAGACACAAACAATGACATGTTACTGGTGACCATCAGCAAGATGTGCCAGGAGACAGGATTATGTAAGTCTACAGAGATCATATTAACTTTGTATCGAGTTGTACAGAACGGGATGTTAAGTTTGTGCAAGCAAAGTTCATCTTCATAAGTCTCGGGGCTGGCCCTTTCCAACTCGAGCCTTCACTTCCGATATGAGCTAATTTTGTTCATAACGTCAAAGTCTTTTGCCGAGATAAATCATAATTTTTGTTTATATTGCTCTTTATTCGGTATAACGAAGTCAGTTTTGGTTGTAGTCCATCCATTGCAATTGTTAGAACTGATTTCACAGTCTCTCTCACCCACCCAATTCTCTTGTACAACATAGCAGGTCTTATTATAACCTTTAAAATTATACTGAGTGGTATCAGCCCATTCAAAAGTTTCCTTCCCTATCTTTTGCATCGTTATCGTCGAGTTCTTTCCTCTGGTCGACGCGGATGGCTTCCTTTTTCAGTCTTTACAAATTCTTATTTCCTTTAAACTTGAAGTCTGCGTTGTCAGTTCCTGTTTTGACAACTTCCGTACCTGTTCCTTCCTTTTCATCCTACGCCTTAATCAATGCTATTACTCATACACTTGTTAAACTAGATTTCACTTCTTACATCAACCTTTTGGTTTGATATCGACAGTCTTTCGTTCTAAACTGCAGCATTATCAATTTTTGTTTTGTCGGATTATTGCTATCATCAGGCCGACCACAGTCCAGCTGCTCTATTCACGATCGTCATCAATTGTCTATCGAGTTGATGATTAAATGTTGTTTATTACTTTCATTTGTCTATTGCTTATTTATCACCTTATTTCAGTTTGTTTACCTCTAACTACGAATATGGTTCGCCTCATTTCTATCGCAACCGTCTTGACGGTTGCCATATCGTTTACCTCGGCCCAACCCGCATCTCTCAGTCCGGAAAAGCTCGGGCCCTACGACTACGGCTTTAACATTGATTCTCGTCTGAAACGGCGCAAGCTTAATGCAGATACTATTATCGTCAAAGGTATCGATTGGGACGGTAATGGCGAGCCCCCAGCTCGACTGGAGATCCGCCAACTTCGAGATGACAAGTATAGCTGGAATCTGTACATTTTGGCTTTGAGCATGCTGCAGTACACAGATCAGGATGACCTTCTATCCTACTATCAAATTGCCGGTAAAAGCCTTGTATTCTTGTTCGTGCCACCATTTTGCCTCATCATCTGCTAACCACTGGCTGTTACCAACAGGCATCCATGGTCTTCCATTCAAGTCGTGGAATGGTGTGCAACCCAAAAACTCCCAAACCAAGAACACTGGCTACTGCACGCATTCTTCTGTGCTGTTCCCGACATGGCACCGTCCGTATCTTGCGCTCCTTGAGGTTCGTAGGCTACTGCCATTCTGACTCAACTTCCTTCTGTGACAATCACCATCACCTTTTGTGCCGAGCTTACAGTTACACCATGTTCATCCCACTAACCCAAGGTCTGTTCTCGTGTGATAGAAATCTCTGTATGACAACGTACAAGAAATTGCCTCCTGGTATCCTGATGAGACTGATGGTAAGAAGTACCGCGAAGCTGCAGTCACTTGGCGCATGCCATACTGGGACTGGGCACTTGACCCTCCAGATGATGAGAGCATCTTTCTGCCTGAGTTTGGAATCTCAGGTATCAAGGTAGAAGGCCCGGCTGGAGTTCAGTATATCGCCAACCCGTTATACAGTTACCGCTTTAACCCGTTGGACACTGTTGCTTTTCACTATGTCGGGGTAAGTCAGGGCATTAAACCCCACAAGCTTTGACGACATCATATCAAACTAACCCATATGTCTTTGCCAGTTCCAATCATGGAAGTCAACCCAGCGGTACCCTACCTCTAACACGGCTAATTCCACTTCTCAGAACGATCTTGCCGCCAAGGAACTCGACGCCCAGACTAGTTCTCTCCAACAACGTATCTTCACACTCCTGTCGCGAAACGAAGGTTACAATGCCTTCAGCAGCAAGGTCTATAACTCGACCGAGAGCCGCCCACATGAGTCTGTTGAGGCTATCCATGATGTCATCCATGTGGCTACAGGTGGTAGAGGTCACCTGTACTACATTCCTTTCTCTGCTTTCGATCCCGTCTTCTTCCTGCATCACACCAATGTCGATCGTTTGACTGCCATCTGGCAGACGATGCATCCTGACGAGTGGATTAAGGATTATGCAGCTGGAGAGAACAGCTACACGACGGAGATTGGCGACATCGTGACGGCAGATACTTCGTTGACCCCTTTCTACGCTGACAACAAGGGCAACTTTTGGACTTCCAACATGGCCCGTGACACTCGCACTTTCGGCTACGTCTACGAAGAAACGGCTAGATTTCCGGTCAACAGCACTAGTGTATCCGTATCGCGCAAGAGTCTCGTCTCAACTATCGTTAAAAAATACGGCAAAACAGGTATTAGCGGTATCCTGAATGCCAAGAATCAGACGAAGCGTGACTCTGTCGTTTCTAAACACCACAATTCGTCCAAATTCCGTATCCAAGAAGGCAAAATTCTCGATTTTGCTCCCGATCTTTCCCGTCATTCCGCCATTCCCGATCCTCCTGCCGATACTATCATGAGCGGTGACGTATATCCCGAATGGCTTGTTAATGTCAACGTGCCAAACCGGGCGCTGGAGTCGACATTTGCTATTCACTTTTTTCTCGGCCCACCTCCACGTAACGCTACGCAATGGGGTTTGGCGCGCAACTTGGTCGGCACGGTCAGTGTTTTCGCTATGCTCGGTATGGGTAATCCCAAGAATCAAATTGTGGGTACCGTTCCTTTGACAGCGGCACTCATGAAGATGATCTCTGCTGGTTACATCCTCGGATTGGAAGAAACCAGTGTTTTGCCCTTCCTTCAGAAGAATTTACACGTTCGGGTGGCTAAAGATGGCACTGATGCTGTTGAACCGTCTAAGGTCCCGGGCTTAATGATCAAGATTGCTAAAGCTAATGTGAAAGTTTCTACAACTGGTGAGGAATTGCCAAGTTGGGGTCCTGTACGTGATTTGTTCACGATGCCGCCGCCAACCCAGAAGTTCTGACTATCACGCCACAGCCCTGATCTTTCTGGGTAGTAGATAAAGGTCGGGTAGTCATGATTTCACAGGATAGAATGCTTCGCGTGGATAGACAGACAGTATTTTTAGCCCATAGGACCATTTTTTAATAAGCAGTAATGAGATATTGGTGTTGTTTACTTTTCTGAATATTATCTAGCGATGACATCATACTATTATATTTAAGGGTTATAACAACCCACACAATTTCAGTAACACCACAATAACACGTGACTATAATGTGGGTCGACAAGGGCGGGCTGCAAGAAGGCGGAACCACAAATTTCTTCAGCCTCGAGGTCCATTTGTCTGGGGTGAGCAGGATACTAGGAGTTTGAGCTTGCCCATTGCTAGGAGGAGCACAATCTTCCAACTCTCGTTACAATTTTGTTTTTGGTGTTGCGTGCAGCCAATTGGATTAATTGTCTAGATTTGTGTCTTCAATTAATCAAACTCTGTGTTCAAACTACAAAACTGTAATCCGGAGTCATCACCTCTTTCCCCGATTCCCATTCAAATCGACGTCACTACTATACATTATTTGAGGGGATAGTCTTGTCAAGATGAAGCTGGTTAGGTGAGTTTTGAAAGCCTGAGCGGACCGGTCGAGCAAGTCCAATCTTGAGATACAATGATGTCTTTGAATCTGGCGGTTTATACTAATTCTATGTAGATTTTTGATGAAGTGTCTGAACGAGACAGTTACAATCGAGCTCAAGAATGGTGAGTACACACCTATCCGTATGCGCGTGCTGCGCCAGACTTCGAAAACATAATTCTAGTCCGTTTCTAACCACATAAAATCTTAGGCACTATTATTCATGGCACCATCACCTCCGTTTCTCCCCAGATGAACACTGCTATGCGCAACGTTCGCATGACTGTTCCCGGCCAAGAGCCGATTGCCTTAGACTCTATGAACATCCGTGGTTCCACGATTCGTTACTTCCTGCTTCCCGATTCCCTCAACCTCGATCAGTTGCTGGTGGACGATGCGCCGAAGCCCAAGAACAAGGCGCGGAAAGAGGCTGAGAGAGGGGGCCGAGGAGGTAGAGGAGGCAGAGGAGGGCGGGGTAGAGGGGGTCGCGGGAGAGGTCGTGGTCGTGGTTAAGTGGGGAGTGGAGACGTTGAGAAGGAATTGAGGGTGAGAACATGAGGGATGGATAGGTGGTTACGATTCATATTTGTCATCTTTTGTATTGTGGTTTTTTGCGTTATTTTGCGTGGGTTGAGGGCTTCTTTGATTGGTTTTGAGGCTCGCCGAGTGTGTCTCGGGGGCGACTTAGGGTCTCCCGGCGTTGGTTGGGGTCTTTATAAAAGGAAATTAATGAATGGAGTACTGCACCTTCACAATTCGGGTGCATGTCGCACTCAATTATAAGCTTTCCTCTAACTTTGGTCAAATAGTGTTCACAGGGTGTGTCCAGGTTGAGCACATGATGGTCGTAGAGTCGTGATGTCATTATCTATTCCCTCCAGCATCGGACGATCTGCAACTTTTCCCACCCGCCAGTCTTTCCGCTTGTACCCACTGTTTCCACTCTCCAATTAGGGCCTAGATCACGGATTGTTTGTTTGACGACATCTGGTCTGTTTTGGTGACAAAGTAGTATGTAGGCTATACCGCGCTCGGAAAGGACATCTGGCAAGGCGGCAATAACCTTATCCGTAGTCTCCATACCATCCCGGCCACCGGCATAGGCCAAGGCTAAAAAGTAGTCGTCTTCCTCAAACTGCACATGTCTGTCCTTATTACCGTCGAACTTTGGAGGCCCAGAAGCTGGCATTTCTTCCGTGGGTACATATGGTGGGTTGAAAATGAGCATATCGACTTGATTAGATCTCCATGGCGCGGACAAATCAGCATTGGTCGCCCCGATGAACAGGCCAGTAGTATCCCTGTGCTTGCCGCTGGCTTTCTTGACCGTCACGGACGTAGCGAGACAGGCATGGGGATTGATGTCCGTAGAGGCAGTCAAGATTTGGCCGTGGTTGAAGAAGAGGGAGGCATGGGCGGTTAAGAAGGCGAGGACGACGCCGGAGCCGGAGCCGAGTTCGAGGATAAGAGGGGTAGGGGCGGCGGGGGGGAAGTGGGAGGAGAGGAAGGCGGTTTCGGAGGCGGAAGCGATGGTGTCCATGAGGAGGAAGGAGTCTTCGGCAGGCTCGTAGACTCGCTCAATGGGCACATGGGAGATGTCCGGGGTGGGGAGCATTTTGATCGGGGGGTAGAGGAGAGATATGGAAATTATTGAGAGGGTGGGTCAATTGCTGAGACCAGAAGTTGTCACAGCGGCAAAAAGAAAACAAGGCAAATATCTGGGTTGGTAATATTAAGTATCTGTATATGAAATTGACAAGTCAGTACACAGCAGACACTACTCGATTGGTGTAGTTCAAGGTTTGCAGTCAAAAGTGGGGCTCATGGAACCAATAGTAAAAGGATATCCCGGCAGCAATATTTTAACAGCCACAATAAACTCAATCTCAATGAACGCTTTCGAATTCGAGTATATCAATAGCATTAGTATATGTATATCAAAAAAAAAAAGAAAAGAAAAAGAATGTTTGGTTTACAGTGCGGCAAATCAGATAAAAAAGGAAAAAATTATGGGGTGAACCGGGATTGAACCGGTGACCTTTAGATAGCTACCCCGAAGAGACGGCTGAAGTTTGAGTGGCTTCAGTCTAACGCGCTCCCAACTGCGCCACCACCCCGCTGTATGGGACAAGTTTTAAGTATACTTGTATAGGAAGTTACCAAAAACATTCTCTATTATACATTATGTCTATGTAGCACACGTCCACCTGGGAGAAGTTGATAATGTAACAAGAAAAGAAGCTATACAACAGGAAATCGTGGTCCACCCGGGACTATATCAGTACAATTCAGACTTTAACATACACCACATTGCATCGCCATCAGTTTAATGGCGTCTCGACCTGCGAGATCAACTGTCAACAATACCGACGTCCATCCTATCACTGACAATCCACTTTTTATGGAACTCCTTGAAATCAGTATAGCTAACATTGTTTTTATAGACAGTTTTGACGTTCAACGTCATTCGCTGAATTGCCGCCCGCTCAGCTTCGGTCATCCGACGTCTTTCTCGATGAACGGTACCCTCGAGGAACGGTATCCTCAATGAAGTTCCTCTGAGTAGGCATAATGGCACCAATAGTCTTTATCAATCGGATCCGCTCGGAAAAACAGCAACTCACTACGGGATACCGATGAGATTAGAAGATCCAGGCCTTGGTGTGAGATTGCACAGTATCTAATCACCAAATACTGGAGACCAGGACGCAGGATAAGAGCGGTAAGCTCTGGGACAGAATTGTCATCAATATAGTTTAATGCAAGAGAATGCTCTGCAGCCAGATAAGATTGGCCGGGGTCTACAGCAAAGATTCCAGGATGCCATCGGATCACAGCGCATAGCCCTATGGCACCATCAGAAGTCATGCCAGTAGACTGCAGCAACAATCTCTTCATCTGGGGAGCTTTAGTCAGTCCAGCTTCCAGAGCGAGAATACCTTGGTCGCCCAGTGGGTTGCAAAAAAGGTACAAAGCTTCGGAACTTCCCCCCACTAGTCCAGATATCTTTAGAAACCTTGCTAGAGCGCAGCAACTAGCTAGTCTCATTCCGTTCCCCGTCAAGAAGATGTTACGCGAAGGCAAAGGCTGGCCAGTGATTCTAATATGCTCGGATAGTATTGTGAAAAGATGAGTGACGCCGTGATCACCAAGCTCTGTTTACTCTAAATCGAGAGTTCGCAGACGAGGAGAGAGTGTGATGAGATCGACCAAAGCGACCGTCGATTCCGATGTCAATGGGTTTCTCTTCAGCCATAGGCCGGTAAGAGCGGATATGGAGCTAGTATTGATGAGTCCATTCACTAAGATACGCAGGCCAGCTGCGGCCAGATGGTTGCCGGGAAGATACCACGTTTCGACTTTGGTGGGAATTTGACGAGAAAAGTCAGCGATAGCTTGTGTTCCAACCGTGCCAATTGTGCTGTTTCCCAACAGGACATGTCGAATAACTTGGTTCTGACTAACTGCCGCAAGAACTCGGGAGATATGAACGGAGCCGATGACAACTCGGCACAAATCCAAGCAACTTCCACTCCAACATATCTGGCCATCCAGGCTAAACTGTCTGGTGGGATCTGCTCCCGCAAAAGAAATAGTATCCAAGGTTGGATAGATGTCAGAGGCTGATGTATTTTCCTGGTATGGAACCACTGCTGGAATGCCTCCGGCAGAAACAGAAAACTTGGCAGGGTTCCAAGGACCTTGATGACTAAGGCGTGCCGGAAAACTGGCATATTGATCTTTGTGAGTTTGACCCGAAGCTCCTGAATGGTCTCCAGTGTCTGAGCCTTTTTCTGTCAACAGTGCATAGTTGTTTTGTAGTGTCGCCCAAACACGAATGCGGACTCGATCTTTCCTAGTATATGAGAGCAGCCAACGAATCTTTTTCGGTGGGATGGATGCACGAAGCTACTGTCTGAGCCTGCATTCTGTTATTGCGCCGCTGTGGAAGGTTTTGAAGTGATGATGGCAGGTTGATGAGATGGAAAGGCATAGCCAATATGTCGGACAGATGGTACGTGATGTGTGGATTGAACTCTGGTGCATACTTGTCCAACAAAATGAGTGCGGGTCTGCACTGAGTAGCCATAGCAGCAAACTCGGTGGTTTGAGAAGAAGGCCGAGCATCCCCAGATGACGTTTCTCCATCATTGTCTGTAGCCTCCTCAGGACTATCCATGATTGTCAACTCAGCGATGTTTATAGTCTGGCTACGTCCGGCTAATGGGTGCTGTGGATGTAGTCTAGGGACATCCAGAGTTTGGGCCCGGTGTTCCTGTGTCGGTGGAGGCATGATATGACGAGAGTGATATTAATGTAACGAAGGCAAAAGTTTATTGTAATAATTGGATAATCTTGGGGGGTAAGGGCTACAGGTACAGATGGTAATGTAGTATCTATGAATAAATGTTTCCGTGATCTGCAATCTAGTAAAGATTCATCTCGACATTTGGTATCAAGTGTCAGATTCCACCTGCAGAGGCCGTCGATGGTACATAATGATGGAGACAATAAACATTCGTCAATGATTCCTATTAGGCAAGATCTTCCATTTGAGTGACTGTATGTCTAAAAGGTAATTTCAAGACAGGTAACTGGTTCCTCTAGGCCGCTGCATACTTTCGACGAAGGATAGAACTGCACTTTCAAGGTGGGGTAAGGTAATGTGCTGGTGAGAACATACCGAAGACCAATGATGTCACAAAAGGCCGGGGGAGGAGAGGACATTGATGCAAGTCAGATAGCAATGAGGCAGCCGTTGGTAGTATGGAAAGTTGATCAGCTCCTGGAGAGAGAATGGTATGCAACTACATGTTTGGAAGGCAGCGGTTGAAGCTGTGAATCTTATTGGTTGATGATGAGATGTCATCTCGGACACGGGGTAGCCTTATATTGAGAAATTTCATGTCAATAACGATGTCTGTGATTGAAGTTGACGTACTTGAGTCCGTAGGGTTTCTATCGTCTTGGAATGTCCATCCACGGTCAGTGTGTCTTGCAGGAAGACTCAGGAAGGCCTTTCGTTATCATCAAGACATCATCAAGAGATATACTTTCCGCCCATTGAGTTAATTACTGTTTCTGGATAATTTTCCTGAATATTGTAAAAGTCTTGACGACTTTCATGCTCTGGACCTTTGACTTTCAGAGCTTAATGATGAAAACGGCTATTCTTAGAAACCCTAGCTAGAGTTTAGACACTCAGCATAGCCTCACACATGCGAGGACAGCCCAAATTCGACACAAAGACGTCAAGTTGCTTTCATGAATCTATTATCATCTGGGAATTTGAAGCATATGTATTGTATTGTCTTTGTTAGGATATGAGGCGAAATAGAAAATGCTTACATGTAAGATGGGTTTTCCTAATCTGGTAACAGAAGATGCGCGGACCATGTGACGTTTTCTGGCTTATACGCAAGAGTTTAGAGCTATCTGAGGCCTACTTTAGGTAGATTATAAGGCATATTTTGGTGTAAGTGAAGTATATGTGGCACAGCACAGCTTCTAGGAGATGATGCGGAGTTACAAAGTTAATACAGTTAAGACATTACAGTTGATTTATGATCTGGCTCGGCGATTGCGTATCTTTATAGAGCATGGGCTGTATAAATTGCATCATACATCATTAGTCTCATCTGAATTTAAGTGTTCTTGACACTTGTAGATTAGACTCTACAAATGGCAAACTCGGAGAGTAAATTTAAATCAGCTTGACAATGAACCCTATGACTAAATTTGTTTAGACCAACATTATAGGGTTAGAGCTCACCCTTGTCCACGCAGGGTGACCCTACCATTTCTTCCAATGACGTTAGCGCTAGCAGTTTCTGTTTCTGCGTTGTTCCTGGCGCTGGCGTTGGCGCGAAGCATAGTTTTCTATCATCAGGTTCATATCAGTCTATTTACAGCTTGATTATTGATGAAGACACGGAAAGATCAATTGATACACTAGCGGTGCATTGGTCAAATCAGACACCGGAATTCATTCGCCAACAATCAATGGTTAGCGGTCCCGGGCGTCTGCTCAGTCATAATACTGTCATTGTACCATGTCGTGAGTCACTGATGGTCGGATCCTTGTAAATCGTGAAGTTATAGTCCCAGTGAGTGTGATGGCTAAATTCTGCCGCGTCTCCGGTAAAGTGTATGTTGTAACCACATCGGTTCATCGATTATATATGTAAGTCCGCCCATCACAGTAATGAATGTGTGGTTGGTTGCGAGAGCGGGTGAATTTGAAGTTGCATGAATATGCAGAGTCAACAAGGCCACACCCATTTTTTATAAGTCAGGACATGGTGAACATACCATATCAGACTTGCTGGATTCAGTATTATTGTGCCATCTTACGCACCATTGCGCCGTTTTGGGGGTTTAACGTAGTATTAGACTCCTGTTATTTGACTGCATTGGCCTGGGATACTTTGAGATTGTAGACATGTCCTGGTTGACATTGTAAAGGATGCCTACTGAAATGTGGATTGGTGTGTCGGTCTCACGCAACGGACCGGCTCTGAAAGTTTGGCTGTATAGACAACTGATGCCACCGGCACAATCTTGATATCTGTTATTAACTATTGAATGAAGGCTCTTTTGTCGATAGCAGTTGACTGGAATGTAGGTTGTCTCAAAAATTTATCCAGACCGCTTCGAAGTACACGAACAAATATGTCAATAATTCTCAGCACATAATGATTACGGAGCGGATCCAAATATCAGGTACGATGGTGCTTCTTCCTGCGGCCACAAATCCGTGTTTCAAAGGCCCAGATCGTTTCCCATCGGCTTGGAGTCCTGAAGTCCGTTCGACTCTTTTCTTCCAACCCACAATGAGCCTGTAACCTGGATTTCTTCCCAGGGCAACTTTCCAACCAGTCACATACGTGCCAGATCGGCCCCGGATCCACAAATCCACAAAACAAGTAAAATAGAAACATTGGCGTTACCGATGTCGGTGTGCTCATTGGTCTTTGGCAACTAACATACCTGGTGATTTTTTTTTTTTCAACCCCGGTAGACGAAATCAATTAGTGGCCTATGGAGGTTGGAGAGAGCGCTGTGACTCCAGGAAACCGCTTGCGATCGGTTGCATGTTAGTCAAATAATTCATCATGCTAGGGAAGGAAAACTCTAAAAAGGAATAAAAAAGTGGCAAGAACGGCTGTCCATGGGCGATGTCAGCCGAAACAACTGCTTATTCCTTCTGTGCTTTTGATATTTCCTCTTGCCCCTTCCCTTTTTATTCCTTTTCTTCTTCCCTTTTTCCCTTTTTCTTTCTTTTCCTCTTTTTTGTTGTTCGACTTTTGTTGTTTTCCATAACCAGTCTCCCCCTCCCTATCCCTCAAAATGTCCGCCAGAACTTTCTCCAGAACCCTGCGCGCCGCCCGCCAGGCTGTTGCCACCCCCGCTGTCCAACAGCGTACCTTCATCACTGCCCGTTCCGTCGCCCGCACTGCCGTCAAGGCTGCAGCCGTCCCTGCCCAACAGGTCCGTGGTGTCAAGACCATTGACTTTGCCGGTGTCAAGGAAGAGGTCCACGGTATGTTTGCGCCTGAAATCGGCGTTTGCGCCACAACTCGCTCTGTCCAGCTTATGTTGAGCAAACCGGAAGAATTATGGAACTAACGAGTCTGTTTTGCTGCTTATAGAGCGTGCTGACTGGCCCCAGGAGAAGCTTCTTGAGTACTTCAAGAACGACACTCTTGCTCTGATCGGTTACGGTTCCCAAGGTCATGGCCAGGGTCTTAACCTCCGTGACAACGGCCTGAATGTCATTATCGGTGTCCGCAAGGATGGTAAGTCCTGGAAGGACGCCATCCAAGACGGCTGGGTCCCCGGCAAGAACCTGTTCCCCGTCGATGAGGCCATCACCCGCGGTACCATTGTCATGAACCTGCTCTCTGACGCTGCTCAGTCTGAAACCTGGTCTCACATTAAGCCCCAGCTGACCAAGGGCAAGGTAAGCGATATTTTTCTCTACTCCCAACAAAATTATACAAGTCATTTAAGTCAGTTACTAACGGATCTGTTTTGCGACAGACTCTGTACTTCTCCCACGGTTTCTCTCCCATCTTCAAGGAGCTTACCAAGGTCGATGTCCCCAAGGATATTGATGTCATCCTCGTCGCCCCTAAGGGTTCCGGCCGTACTGTCCGCTCTCTCTTCCGTGAGGGTCGTGGTATTAACTCCTCCTTCGCCGTTTACCAGGACGTTACTGGTAAGGCCGAGGAGAAGGCTGTTGCCCTCGGTGTTGCCGTCGGTTCCGGTTACCTCTATAAGACTACCTTTGAGAAGGAGGTCTACTCTGACCTGTACGGTGAGCGTGGTTGCCTGATGGGTGGTATCCACGGTATGTTCCTTGCCCAGTACGAGGTTCTCCGTGAGCGTGGCCACTCCCCCTCCGAGGCCTTCAACGAGACTGTTGAGGAGGCCACTCAGTCTCTGTACCCCCTTATTGGCAAGTACGGTATGGACTGGATGTTTGACGCTTGCTCCACTACCGCCCGCCGTGGTGCCATCGACTGGACCCCCAAGTTCAAGGATGCCCTGAAGCCTGTCTTCAACAACCTGTATGACTCCGTCAAGGACGGCTCTGAGACCAAGCGCTCTCTAGAGTACAACTCTCAGCCCGATTACCGTGAGAAGTACGAGGCTGAGCTGGAGGAGATCCGCAATCTTGAGATCTGGCGCGCCGGCAAGGCTGTCCGTGCTCTGCGTCCTGAGAATCAGAAGTAAATTATCTGTTGGGAATAGTTTGCTTTTTTTTTTTTTGATGGGGAGTGTACTGAGTAGCAACAGCATTGATGATTTGTGGCAGTTCTGGATGGGAAGAGCTTGATTACCGTATAAAAATGGGATTAGGGTGTGTTTTGATAGGATAGGAACGGACTGGTTATATATCCTTTGTACCAAATTGTATTTTATCCAGGCTTTGGTTTTGGCTTAGAAAAAAAGCACGCACTTTTTTACTCGAGTTTTTGTTCATTATATGTGACACTGTGCGACGGACAATTGAAATCTGGGTTGAAAGTCAATGCCAAATTTACAGCTTGCCATGAATTGATCTACAATCATTACCCCACGATTTACATCTTCACATGTATCCGTGTGACCCCATATATTTTAAAGCTCCGTCCCCATTTCAAGCTCTAGGGAGCGTAGCTCAAGCGGGGTACTTCAGGTTCAATATTAACTGATTGGGAAGGTGACAATATCATGTATCTGATTTTTGTGCTATCATAGATCAAGAGCTATAAAATGAAAAATACTACCAATGGGCTATTAATATAATATTTGGATGTTGATGTCCATCTATTTTGATAATGAGGTGATGGACTGGGGAAATTTTTGTGGGTTTTCTTATCGATAATGATTAGCATGGCAGGGTTAATAATCTAGGGTTTCAAACTATAGTCCTAGAGTATAGGCCACTTACACCTTCGTTACAAGCAGCTATCGGGCAATCAGCTAATTAGAATGCCCGACGTTGTCAGACTTCCGCGAGATGAATCGGAAAGAACAATGTAGGAATTTTGTATGTAATTGCAACAGATAGAAGGTACCTTTTCCCTTTCATGACTGACAAATACGGAAAGAGAGAGAGCGGGGTTGTCAAGTTTCGGGTGAGACAACGATGGATGTGAAATAAAGATAAAATAAATACGAACATACGCTTTCATTCGGTAGAATTGCGAATGCGTCAGCTCATATAGTAACCACACCATCGCATCGCATATTAACCTACATCAACTTTCACTCCAATAAAACCACAAAACTACAAACTGTTCACAAAAATGGCCGACCTCTCAACCTGTCTCCCCCTCACCCGCGCCTCCGTCATCGAAGCCGCCAAACTCGTCGCCCCCTACATCCACCGGACCCCCGTCCTCACCAACGTCACCCTCAACACCCTCGCCTCGACCCCACGGACTCCCGAGGAGCTCGCTGGGACGGAATGGGCGAGCCGCACGCCAGCGAAACCTAGGCTGAGGTTCTTTTTCAAGTGTGAGAATTTGCAGAGGGTGGGCGCTTTTAAAGTGCGTGGGGCGTTTCATGCGATCGAGAAGTTGAAAAGGGAGGAGGGGTGGAAGGAGAATGGTGGGGAAGCGAAGGGGGTTGTGACGCATTCTTCTGGTGAGTTTTGTATTTTGTTTTCATTTTCGCTTTTAGTGATCTTTCTTGTGTTATTTCATCGAGATAGAAAGTGTGTAGCTAATTTTGAATAGGCAATCATGCTCAGGCTTTGGCTCTTGCAGCCCACGAAAGCGGCATCCCCGCACACGTCGTCATGCCCTCCGTCGCCCCCGCTTCCAAGGTCGCTGCCACAAAAGGCTACGGCGCCACCGTCTTCTTTAGCGGACCCACCGCTCCCGAACGTGAGGCCCTCGCCGATGAAATCATCGCCAAGACCGGCGCCCGCCTTGTCCCTCCCTACGACCACCCCGACATTATCCTTGGGCAGGGCACTGCTGGGTTGGAGTTGCAAGAGCAGGCGGAGGAGCTACTAGGCGGGAAGAAACTGGATGCGATTGTAGGGCCGATTAGCGGTGGGGGGTTGTTGTCGGGGATTGCTCTGAGTGCGGAGGGAACGGGTGTCAAGGTTTTTGGGGCGGAGCCATCGTTTCAGGGGGCGGATGAGACGAGGAGGGGGTTTCTAGAAGGTAAGCGGTTGACGGAAGTGAAGAGTTTGACGATTGCAGATGGGCTGAGGGCTCCAGTGGGGGTGCTGCCGTGGGGTATTATGTATGAGAGGGGGTTGGTGAAGGGGGTGTTTGCGGTGACGGAGGAGGAGATTAAAAAGACGGTCAAGTTGGTTTTGGAGAGGATGAAGGTTGTGGTGGAACCGAGTGGGTGTGTACCCTTGGCGGTTGCGCTGTGGAATGAGGAATTCCGGAGTCTGGTGGAGAAGGAGGCTGGTGAGGAGGGGTGGGACTTGGGCGTTATCTTCAGTGGGGGGAACATTGCCATTGATGCGCTGATGGAGTTGTTCTCGGAGTAAATTAAGATCTATATTTCAGGGTATCTTCTACGGGTATATACATCTATCTCTATGATTACGATGAATTTTACTTCTCGGCAACCGGCATCTCTTGCACAGCAGTTGCATCACTCGTCTCCACCTTCTGACTCACAGGTTTCCGCCGCGGGTAACCCTCGGACTGATCCAACAGATCTCTCCATGGACCGCCAAACATGTTGATAAGAATCAGTGAAAAAATGCCAACACCAACACAGATACCGGCGAGAATCGAAAACACCTTGCCCGTGCCTCCGGCGTCGATGATGGGCTTGGCAACCAGGGCACCGGTGAAAGAAAAGATGTTCCGGATAAAGTTGTTGACGGCAACACCAGCGGAGCTTCTCTTGGGGACAAACTCGGTCAGCGCCGCAGTAGCGACGCCAAAGATGATCATAGTCCCGACACCAAATGTAAACAAGGGAATCACCGAAGCCCACCACGGCTTCTCATAGTAAACAACCCAGCCATACGCGACCATGGACGCCGGATACAGCCAGGCGGCGATCCACATGTTGATGCCGAAGCGGTCTTCGGGATAATAAATGGGAACCCCATTGACATCGACGCGGTTCTTATCCCATTGAGCCTTCTTCATAATGCTGTCGCTCCAACCGCCGCTGAGAAATGATGTAATGAGATATCCACTAGACATCGGCATGTACATCAGCCCCACCTGGACTTGCGAGAAATTGTACGGGGCATTTTCAAAAATCATTGTCAGCGACATATTCAGCACGTAGACGGCACCAAAAGTCAAGGCTGCATAGATAACGGCGACAAAGATGAGCCGCTGCGGGAACAAGTACAGGACCTTGATCGGGTCCAGCAGATACCGCTTGACCGTCTTCTTGGCAACCTCCGTCTTGCTTTCCCTCATCTCCCGCACTTCAGCCACCCGCCGCTTCGACGTCTCGGGCAACAACATAAAAATCGTCCCCAGGACCGCCGTCCCGTAAAACGTCAACAGCCACAACGTCCACCGCCACCCCTTCACCTCCGCAATCGCCCCGCCCAACAACGGCGCAATCATTGGTCCCAGCAACGGCCCCATATAAAACACCCCCATGGCCTTCCCGCGCTCTTCTGGCGCCCAAATATCACTAATAGTCCCCGTGCCGACGGTCTGCACGGAAGCGGAGGCACCGCCGGCGAGGAAGCGGACGGCAATCATCATACCGATGGACGTGGAGGCAGCGGAGAGGGCGCCGAAGAGGACGAAGAGAGTGAAGGAGCAGAGGTATATGAGGCGGCGGCCAAGGACTTCGGAGAGGGAGGACCACCAGATGGGGAAGATGGCCATGCCGAGCATGAAGATGGCGACGGTGATGTTGCCCGTAGTTTGCGAGGTGTTTAGGTGGGTGGCCATATCGGCGAGAGCAGCTGGAGATGGCGATTAGTTAGAGGGAAATTGAGTGATACTAGATAAGATTAAAAAAAAAGAAACTTACGATATAAAATTGAGGAACCCATGGGACCGGCGACAGCGGCTATGGCCACGATGACAGTTAGAAACCATTTGGTCTCCCTTGAATAGTCCCGTGGATTTTCCACCTCGGGAATCAACGTCAATTGTCCGTATCCCCTCCTCTGTAACGTTGGCACCCTCCGCAAACTACTTCCCATCCTCGTCCTCGCCAATGCCACTGCAGCCGGCTGTCCGGTTGCCGACCCATCAACGGGCGATCCATTTTCGACGTCCAAGAGATCGCGGGTGATTTCATTTTTCGTCTCTGGTTCCTCGTCGTCGGAAGGGGGGTGCGATTCGACTTCTTCGGACGGGTGGTACGTGGCAGGAGGTGCGGTTGTGAAGTTGGTCCCGGGGGGTTGGGACGTTGACATAATGGGAAGGAGGGTTGGGAAGGGACAGAAGCGAACTGAGCCAAGCTGATGGGATGGGATGAGTCTCGGCAATCGGGAAGGTGGGAAAGGTAAGGGTTGGTTTTTTTAGGGTGTGTTGTTGGCGGGCGATGGAAAGAGGAAAGAGCCGATAAGGAATAAGGCGGTGATTTCTTTTGAGGAGATTACCGCTCTCAAAATCTATATAAGGCTGCTGTGGAAGCGAACAAAAGAAGCAGTGTAAAACTTTGGGAGCTGTCTTCTGAGACGGGAGTTGGGAGCTCAAAATCAAGTGGTTGTAGATGGTTGCAAAGCCTGAGATAAAAACTCGATATGCAAGAGCACTCGGCACAGTACAAAGTCTTTACATGAGGCTTGTCGTGACCGTGAAACGCAAAAAATTCAAGTTTATTTTTAATCTCTTGGATCAACAAAACACCTTGATACAAAACCGCAGTCATCGCAAGAGCGGAAACTCTTCTTAAATATGTATCAAACACAAAAGCACCCAGTCTGTCTGTCCGTCTGCCCACCGCTAACACGTTCCTCCGAGCCCACACTGCTGTCGACTAAACAGTCATATATTACCAGAATCATGAACAAATCAGCCATTCACCAAGTTCGTATATACCTGCATGACACCGCGGAAATTCGACTCCAGAAAAAGGGCCTCCCTGCAAGACTCCATACGGTGGACTTTTTTCTTACATCCCCAAGGTGGGTTTCTCTTGAGCTTGTGCTTGCTCGAAGCCTTTGTTACGTGAGGAGGACTCGGTGCCATGGTAGGAGACAGTGAGGAAGGAAGAGAGGCGGATAAGGGACTATCGTTGGTTTTTGGCGGGGCGGCGGCTATGAACCCGGTTGTTTGATGTCTGTGGGAGGGACGATCGAGAGGAGGATTGTGTACGCAACTGTATATTTGAGCGGTAGGTGTGTTCAAGAATCACATGAACATGAAAATTAATTTATACGTGTACTCAGTGATATTGGCTTTTCTGAAGTTGTTTGATACAATGTTATTTTGTGTTGTGAGGAAGGACTTGAGTTGAACTGGGATGTTTAAGAGAGCCTGGGTGTAAGTATCTAGGGCGTATCCTCCACGATAAGTTACAATCTACACCCCCCCCCCCCCCCCCCACAAAAAAAAATGCATACATCGGCAATCCTCGCCGACAAACTCTTCCTTGACTCCTCCACCCAACAAGCCCCGCATTCCTGATCAGGCCCGTCATTCCCCCATCACCACCTTAGGGACGACACCTCGCATCGGCTTTCCCTCCAGCTGCATATTTACGTGGTGTATTTCTTCATATAATTAGCCAAGTAAAAGCCAGCCAGCCAATGGAGTATTGTGAATATGTCAAGGAGACAGGGGAAGAGTGAACTGCAGCCAGCCTATCGTGGTTATCTCGTTTTAGAAACAACCGATGATGGAGGTAGGGACAAAGGAAAGACATAAACAGGCTGGGCGTTCTTGGTTAGCCGGTGCCGTCTGGCCGATTGGCTGTCAACTCGGAACAGACCGATTTAGTCACGCCAGCACCGCAAGATAATAACAACTTGATTGCATTCTCTTTTATTTTATCAAACAGATAGACAAACAATTAGCTATGCATTTGCCCTTTTGCAGGAGCATTTTTTTCCTCCTCCCGCAATCAGGAAAGTTTTCCCAATCAGTCAAACCCATTTTGTTCTGGTGTCGTTCTACATCCATCATGCTGACTCAGCATCACTTGCCAAAAAGAGGCAATCGTTAGTATGCCTAGAAATGAATTCCAAAAAGAAAAATCAGGACGTCAAAACTCCGACCTGTCACGGCGTCAGGAATTATCCCCTGGGAACTCAACCTCTACCAAAAATCCAGCACGTCTAAATCCGCCGTACGACATAAAACAGACACTATCGGGATCATCTCTCCAGGCTCGGAGGTCCCGCCGGTACCATTCGAATTAAGAACACCTTACCAATAATAAGACATCATTGCTTAACAATTTATTTATTATCATGAAATGAGTAATCTTGATGGCAATATATCCCAAATTATACCCTCGGAGATGTGTGGCCCTGACCTCCGGCTTCCGGCTAATTCGTTAAAAATATGGTGAATCAGAAGGAACAAGAATCACAAACGAGGTGTTAGTCAATAAAAAAAACGACAAGACGACGCCCCATGGACGCCACAGGCAGATTATAGCTGAAAACGCCTCTCCGGTAGCTGCCACTTACACGGGACAAGATGCTAAGAATTACAAGGGTTTAGTGGGCTCAGGCCACTGTCTTGAGGTTCTATGAGTACTGCTTTGTTAGGGTTTTGCAGGGGCGCGGAGATGCTCTGCGCATGCGGTGATTTTCGCGGCGCATAGGATCGTGAGTAACTCTTTGATAGTTGAGAGGTTAGATGCACCATAGTTGTCTGCCTTGGCGCAATCCCAGCTTTATCGACTTTAAATTCTTAAATCAAAACATTCCAAAGCATTAACCCGACCAGCCACAGCCAAAGTCCTACTTACCATTACTACCTCACCACCCCGCGCCCCGTGATACCCCCGTCCTACCCCTCCTCCATCATGTCCCTCACTAACTCCACCCCCCTCACCTGTGCAACCGCCGCCAAAGCCGCCTCCCTCACCCTCTCCACCCTCCCCACCACCGCCCGCAATGAAGCCCTCACCATCATCCACACTGCCCTCCACGCCGCCAAAGCCGACATTCTCGCCGCCAACGCCGCCGACCTCGAGCTTGCCCGGGTCGCGGCGAAGAATGGGGAGCTGAGCGAGGCGCTTGTGAGCAGGTTGGATTTGGGGAAGAAGGGGAAGTATGAGGAGATGTTGAAGGGGGTTTTGGATGTTCGTGATTTAGAGGATCCCGGTAAGTAAATGTACTTTGTTAGGAAATTAGATATACATATACCCCCTCCCCCTCCCCCCGGATGTCCCATCTACATATGCCTGTCATAGCTATGCTAATTAGTGTATACTACTCTCTCTCTCTCTCTACCCTAGTCGGCAAAATAACCCTCCGCACCAAACTTGCCGACGGCCTTGAACTCACCCGCGTCACCTCCCCCATCGGGCTCCTCCTCATCATCTTCGAAGCCCGCCCCGAAGTCATCGCCAACATCGCCGCCCTCGCCCTCAAATCCGGCAACGCCGCCATCCTCAAAGGCGGCAAAGAATCCACCCTCTCCTTCACCGCCATCGCCTCCGCCATCGCCTCCGCCCTCGGCAAGTCCAAAGTGCCCCTCGACGCCATCCAGCTCGTCACCACCCGGGATGTCATCCCTCAGTTCCTCGCCCTCGACCGGCATATTGATCTTGTGATTCCCCGCGGGAGCAACGAGCTGGTCCGGTACATCAAGGATAACACTAAGATTCCTGTCCTGGGTCACGCCGACGGAATCTGTGCTCTGTACCTTGCCGCCGACGCCGACGTCAAGGTTGCCCAGCCCGTTATCATCGATTCGGCCACCAGTTACCCTGCCGCTTGCAACTCTCTCGAGACCCTCCTCGTTCAAAAGACTGCGCTTTCCACTGTGTTTCCCCCGATTGCCTCGGCGCTTGTCGCCGCCGGCGTCACCCTCAAGTGTACCCCTGCTGTTAAGGATGCTCTTCTGGCCGCGTCCCCCGAGACGGCGGGGTCGTTGGAGGACGTTGTGGATGCAGACTTTGACACCGAGTTCCTTTCGTTGAAGTTGGCGGTCAAGGAAGTGGCGGATGAGATTGAAGCGATTCAACATATCAATACACATGGCTCGGGGCATACGGATGTCATCTGTACGTCGGATAAGGAGGCCGCGGAAGTATTTATGGCCAGCGTGGACTCGGCCGGTGCGTACTGGAATGCTTCTTCACGATTTGCCGATGGTATGAGATACGGTTTTGGTACCGAGGTTGGTATCAGCACCAACAAGATCCACAGCCGCGGTCCCGTCGGTTTGGAGGGGTTGATGATCTACAAGTACAAAATTCGTGGTGGTGGTCACACGACCGCTATGTTTGGTGGAGGCGAAGGCAAGGTTCCGTACTTACACGAGAAGATGGATATTTAGGAATATCCGGGAATGATTTTGCTTTGAGATATCATGATTGCATTGTTTAATAGAGGTACACGAATGTATACGACACACGGAGTAGAATTATATCAAAGATATCTTGTGACAAGTACAGGATTCCAAACTGAAGACAAAAGAAAACTTCTCATGAAGCCACGCTTCATCTTTGACCCCACGGATCATGATATCATGAAACCCTGGGCTCACAATCGGTTACATCGAGACATTAACCTGGAAAATGAAAATAAACGAAGGAAAGAAAAGAAAAAAAAGTCAACCAAAACATCCATCATACAAGAAAATAGTATCATGACCTGGAACTCACAGTGATAACTGTAGTTCACCGCCCAGCCACAAAACCGTAAAAGCATAATAAATAGAGTATCATAGAAAAAAAAACAAGAATCAAAGAAAACACAGAAGAAAAAACAACAAAAGAACAGAATAAAGAACCCTAACACCTTTGTAAATAGAGATAAGACATCCCCACACCCGATGCCATATTATAGCGTGTTCAAAAAAACACTTCTTCACAAAGCCTTTTTGACCGGCTTGAGACCTGCACCTTGACTCTACCGGCGTTGGCTCATGCGGTCCAAAGAGCCGATCTGAGAAGTCCGAGCAGCACCCGGCCGCGGCCCAATAACACTTGACCTATGCCTTTCATGGGCAACAGGCGGCCTGCTTGCACCGCCCGGAGCGCGCAGTCCACTCGGCCGGGAAATTCCGGTACCTGCTATCATACTCATATGTTTGGGCTTGCCAGGAGTCCTCAGGTTAGAAGATCCGTTCGAGCCAGTGGATGAAGCCGAAGCTGCGGAAGGAGGTCTGGGCATTACTGTACCAGTAGAAGTACGAGCAGGCGATCGGTTGGGATTGGCTTTAGCGGGAGTGCGAGCAGTTTGTTGGTAACGTTCCTCTTGGTGATACTGTTCGCGGGGCTCAGGTACCGGTGGGGGCATCACAGCCTGCATGGCCATCATCTCCTCAGCTAACTGCACAAGCTCACCCTTCTCAATACGCTCCTGTTCAAGGGCTTGGCGAAGATCCCCATTGTCACGAGTGATCTCTCGGAGAACAGCCTCAACATTTTCAAACTCTGCCTGGAGTTGGCGAAGAGTGGCAGCATTGTTGGCCGACTCAATACGACGTTCCTCCTCAAGTTGAACTTGCCTAGGGTCGATGCGAGAACCACCCTCAGCAAGCTGCTGGCGAAGACGGTCATTCTCTTGCTCCAAATCGGCAATCTTTTGCTCGAGATCCTGAACCTTCTTCTCCCAGCGGCTCTCGTAACTCTTCTTCAAAGCTGCAACCTTGGTTTCATGCTTGCTCTTGTACAGGGAGTGAAGCTCACGGGCAACACGTTCAACTGCAACCTCAACTTCACGAGCAGTCGCAGCTGCAGGCGACCGGGAAGCAGCGCTCTTAGGGGCTCCCGGGTTCGCAGCTTGTGCGGCAGCAGCCTGAAGCTGCTGTTGTCCAGCACGCATACCAGCCATTTTGCTTTCCGCATCCTGGGCCATCATTTCAGCCATCTCACGACGACCCTCGCTCTCAGTCAACTTGGACTCAAATTCATCACGCTCGGCCTGGACAATGACAATCTCGTCGCGTACTTTACGCAAAACGGCTTCCATTTCACGACCACGGCGCTCCCAGGTATCCTTGTCAACTTCAAATTGTTCCCTGAGCTGCTGCTCCTCACGCATCTTCTCCATACTCTCACCCACGCGCTTCTCTGCATCAGCCACAGCAGCCTTGAGTGACTGAACCTCGGCCCCCTTACCAAGTAGGGATGCCTTCAAACTGCTAATCTCGGACATGAATTGCGACTTGAGAGACTCGAGCTCACGCGGGGTGACGGTGGGGATGCTTCGGGGAGTAGGCATCGGGGGGATGCCAAAGTCAATGTTCTGACGGGCTGGTGTAGCACTGGCCTGCATGTTCATACTCATAGTTTCCATTTGATGAGTGGCAGTGGTGGAGGGTAACATGGAAACGGGACGACGAGAAGGGGTGCGATCAATGCTGCCACTGAGATAACGAATATTGTCTGTATAGCCTGTCAGGAGGTTGGTAGAATTACCATGTCCAACATCACCAAAAAGAGATGCGCGAGCATTCATGGATGAGGGACGACGTGCCCTAAATGTAGCCATGTCCTCAGTATTTCCAGAGCTGCGACTATCCAGGCGAATGGCAGAGAAATCACTATGATTGCCAATGCGACTCTCATCAGCCTCCATAATGACATCCCGGCCATTGACCTGCAAATGGCTATTGGAAGAATGCATCGCTGTACCATTAGTGTGGGAGTTCTGGGTCGGAGTGGCTTGCTGTTGATCGATATCCATCGTGGCAGAGGTAGGAGTTGGTGCAGAAGCTTCCTCGTTTTCAAGGATCTGGATAGCCATGGCCAGGTTACCGTTATCCCTGAGTGCTTCGCCAATGCTCATGGGTGGTCTTTCAGGTGAGACTGAATGGTTTGTGGCCTCGCTTCCAGTCCTTGAGCGAGTGGGGGCAGATGGACTAGAAACTCGCACCGGGAAACGCCGCTCAACCCTGCGTGGGCTGCGGACCGATTTTTCGGATGGTGACATGGGGTGAGATACGGAGCTAACACTGGTACGGAAGTTGTTGTTGTCGCCGGAGCCAGATCCAGCACTTCCGGTGGAGCATGCAGATGGACTACGGATGTCGCTACCGCCAAGAAGTTTCAAGGGGGTCAATTCAGAACCAGAAAGGACTCTAGACATGCGGGTATTGATGGGAGACTGAATAAAGTTTTCAGAAGACAGAGAAGCATTATGATGGATTTGGACCCCGCTATTAGGGCCCTCGGTCATACTGTCAGTCATGACGGTGTCTTGGTTGAGTTCTTGGTTGTCTGAATCAGTGGTTGAAGCAGATGCAGAAACAGTTGCGTCAAACGGACGCTTACTGGGGATTGTCGAGGAGGTAGGTGAACCAGGAAATTTTCTGAGTGTTGGCGACAGACACTCAGCAGATGAAATATTAACAGTAGATGCAGACGTAGTATTTATATTCAGTGTAGATTCGGAAATTTGTGAAAGGGATATAGTCATGATGTCGTAGTTGTCATAAAACGACGATAGCGGTCGAGAGACTTGAGACGTGACACTATAATGTGCAGCTCTTCAAGCTCAGTTGGGCAAAGTCTGGACCAGAATATGGCAAAGTTTAATCGGCTCAAGATTCAGGTCAAGAGTTTAATCGTTATTCGTCTGATGGATCACTCCACACGTAGATTGTGCTTCGTATCGGGGATCGCTCAGAGTCTAACAGATCTGCTTCTTTGCTGCACAATGATGGGTCTAGTGGTGGGAATGGCAGATGCGACTGTGTTGATTTCCATGCCCTAGTCGCAGACAGTTGCGAAATAGAGGATATTATATATATTTGCGTGTAGTTGTCTCGATAATGCGAGATACTGCCAGAGATAGAAGATTGATAATACGCGGTGCGACAACAACGATGTCAGAGCTGCGAAGCAAGTGGCAATGTGAGAAGTTGGACAAATTTCGAAAGAGGATGTAGGTCAAAGTGATTAGCGAATCCAGTAGTGGACATATACTTACAAGGGATGGCGGTGAATGAAGAGACACCTGTGAATTGTTGGAATAGTATCGGTAATGCTTGCTGGAATGGCGCGGCGAGATGACTGACAGCGCGGAACGACGATGGTATAGATATTGAAGACAGGCGGCCTTGTGTCGAAAATGAAAATCAAAGTTAATTGGAAAGATGGATATTCCAGGAACAAAGGTTCTGCTTACACAAATCCAAGTCTAATGTCAACAAAACAAAGGGCCAGATCCCGAAACAGAGTTCGGCCGACTTGGTTGCTGTGATGCAAAGTAATGCAAGCAGCAAAGCGAGATGCAGCCCAGTAAATTACAGGAAGCCTGTAGGCAAAATGACAGCAGCAATAAAGAGGAAATGCAACCAACACCCGATTTTTTTTTTTTTTGAAACGTGTAGATAATCTCTAGATGATAGAAGAAAGGAATTCTACAAAAAAAAAAAAGAGGGGAAATGCCAGAGCTTGGGACCCAGAACCTGCCAAAAAAGAGAAAAAAAAATTGTGATGGTACCTGCCTGTGCAGCGGGCGGGATATACACCTGCTAGAATCTAGGACACAATGACCCCCGAAAGGGAAAGGACAGCGCTCAGGACCTGCTATTTTAATCAAAGTGGCAGTAGAACCTGGTACTTGCCAAAGATAACTTGTTTCCAGCAAACTCTACAAAGGACCTCTGGAAATCGTACGCTTAGACGCAGTCTTTGATCCGCTATGTCGTCGTCCTTCTAAGGTCTCATACATATCACGATTGCTCTGGTTTACTGTAAGTAACAGCAAATTATCTATTTCCCAGTGTCTGGACTTCGGCCATCCATCATACATAAGTGGAATTAGCCCTGAACAAGGCCAGACTTCTGCTGAAGGGACAAAGTCGGGCTTGACGACCTATAGAAGACGGAAACAGGGGAGACGAAGAGGGGCTCAGGGCCTTCTGAAGGCATTCTGTCCCCGGGAAATTATCATTGTTTCAATTTTCTTGATTGGAGGTTGACTTTTCCGGGATAACAATAAGTTCAGGTCCAGTTCAGACGCAAACTTGATCGTGATGTTTCCGAGAACTTCAAAAATCCATCCATTCCAGCATCTATTGTGCCGTCTAGATCAATGAGTTCTTGAAATCTAATTAGACGGTTCCTGAATGGATCCCTCTACAGAAGTGTTGTCACCCAGGTATTCCGAATGCAGTTAGAAGTAAATAATTCTCCACATACAGCAATTGGTCCTCCATTACATGCGACCAACACTGCATCATTGCCATGAATTGTCCGACCACGGACTGAACATAATCTCTCATATTCAGTACCTTTATATTGTAATCAATGTGCGATTGAGATATCATCCCTAACTAGATACCTTCTCCCTCTCTCCTATAATCATTTAACTAAAGACCACTTCGAGCAACACAAAGCCAGCCAGCCCCCCTTTTCCTCTATATTGTCCACTGCTACATCCTTCATCTTTGTATTTCCGGCTTAGTGACCATGTCCGTTTGTATATAGACGACATCATTTATCATGTATACTTGCCACAGCATCCATTATCGATCGACAGAATAAAGATATCCCTCTCGGTCCACTTTCCACCATGAACCCTTCTAACTCATTCTTGGCCCATACCTCTCCCATGTTCAACGGACTCGCCTGTCAACGTCAAAGCTTCAAAAGTTGAAAATACCGGAATCCAGGGCTCGGAAACTTACTAGCAAACTTCCCAGAAGACAAAAAACAAACCAGGAATCTTGCAGTAAATAGGAACTCTACAAAAGTTAGGCCATCCAAGTACAGGAAGTCTCAAACTACGCGATGCGCAACAGAGTATATGCAGTATGACTGTCGCATCTAATAAAATTTGCATAAATTGCATCTCGTTACCTGTTGTCCAACATCGAGCCCCTTTCTTCATGCTGCATGCAATTAATCTCTACATGCAAGCTCCTGCACCTGCTACACACCATCACCACCCTCCTCAACTACACAAACTCTTGCAGATCAGGGACACATCCTCACGCTAAACCACAAAAAAAAATCACCTCAAACCTTCACTATTAACATATCGTTCCATTATCGTTCTGAGCTTGGCATCACGTTTCCCCATTCAACATAGAAACCCTCAGCCCTAATCCTAGTCTCCAGCGTCAGCTCCCCACCTCTCCCCTCCACTGGTATCGTAGTGCTACCTCCGCCCCGGGCGTCTTCATCCTGCCCCCTCACTTACACAGGCGCACAGGTTGAACTAAGCTTCAGTTTCCTAGCCCTCAAAAGAAACAGATTACTAGAGAATCCCAGTCTATAACAGACAGCAATCAGATGACATATAGAAATCTTTATTTTCAATAGCAGGACTGGACTGTCCCAAGTGCCGAAATCATAGACTGTTGCTCATGGGGATAAAAAATAGATCAAGCATCATGAGATTAAAGATAAAGTTGTGGACAAGGTGTAGATTAGATATTGTATATTGAAACTATATCCTCATCATCTATAGACGAGAGGATTTTTATATTATCTCATGAATCATAAACTCGTCAAAACGATCGACGCCACGCGTCTACCATTCCATCTGTCCAACTTTTATTCCTTCTAAGTGGAAATCCCAACATTAAGAACAAAAGCCGAATGGTAATCCGGATAAAAAACAAAGCAAATAACAGAGCCAAAACTCAGAAGAGCAAAACAGAAACCAAAATTCGAAAAAAAAAAAAGAAAAGAAAAGAAATATCGTAAGCGAAAGCGTAGATTGTAAAAAGGAGAAAAAATGAAATCAAAGTCGTCAGATATCCGTACGAAGTCCAAAAAGAACCAAATATCATAAGTCATCAAACCTATAAAACAAAAATGTTTTCTCCTTCGTCACCATTACTAGATCGTACACCTCCATAATCTAGACCTTAACGACAAGTAATAGCCAAGAGGCAAACCACTGTCCCGCAAGTTCATCGACACGAATGAAGACTATATAAAACTTGCCTCCTATACCCTCGGCAAATGCTGGGCCTCTTCTTCCCTGAAATGAAGTCTCCTACTATCTTTCCCCCAGTTCTACTCAGCTAAGCCCGACTACAATGACAAGCACAATTTGTATCAGACAAGGAGACTCAAGCTTTAGAACAAGAGAAAGAAACTTTTTAGAGGATATTGTAGGGAACGAAAGAAAAACAGGACATCATATCATTTCGAGGAAAATTAAAACGCAAAACAAAATGCCAAGTCGTGTCAAGCAAATCACCACTGCCGAGACAAGATTCCAATATTGTCGAAAGAGCAAGTCAGGCACCGGCTCATTGTGGTAAAGAGCCAATGGTGAATGGGTTTTCGGGAAGCCGTTTCTTCGTCTTTAGATTGATTTGCCAGCTTGGGATCATAACAAGCTGGTAACGTTATAAAAGCAACGCTCCGGTCAAAACTTCTTTATCAATAAAAAAAACGAGTTATCGCAGAAAAGCAGACAATAAACAAAAGATATCAAGTGGGGAAAAAAACTAGCAGGTAGATCGAATAGACAAGTAAAAAAAGGGCTAGCTGGTATTAACAGCGCCGAAAGTTGCATATGTAGATATCCAAAGGAGTAAAAGGTGCGAGAAAAAAAGATCCATCAAGAAATCATATGCGTGGCCCAGTGTTTGCTCTATTGGACCAATCAGACGTGGCTAAGGGACATTGGTCCCACATTTCTGACATGGTATAAGTTGTCGTTCGGGTCGTGTGCATGGTCGAACACTGCGAAAACAAAACAAAAAAATAGTAATTGAACCAAGTCATAAAATCGTCATCGTTTCTTCGGTTGCGCTATAAATTAAGCGAAAATTCCGAACAAAAGACAGGTCGAGATAAGAAAATAAATGCTTGTCAAAGCCAGAATGTGATGTAGTGTAATAAAAGCGTAAAAGAAAAAAAAGACGTGACACAAACGCCATGCGAAAGAATCGAAAAAAAAAAGGAATTTCAAATATCAGATCATCATAGCCGTGAGGCGAGGGGCATGAAACAAAGAAAAACAACAAATCCGCAACAGCACGAAAAGTACCGGGACATTACAGAGTGTCCAATGAAGGGTTCCGTTATGTCAAGATACCGTCATCGCTGGATGCCCACAAGGGCTAAAGGCGACAAGCATAGCGCACTGGGCGCCTTAAGCCATCAGACTAATAGGACCAAAGTGTCAGACAACTGGACTTTGTTTCTAATGCAGGGACAAACTAAGGTGCTTCTGTGAAGATTTACCTTCTGCGGGGAGTGGCAATGGGGCGGTTGCTGGTGTCGTAACCACCATCGACCGAGCCACCAGTCTTGCGACGCTTGAGATCAACACGCTCATCCTCCTCCTCCAAAGAACGTTTCAAGCTGCCATTGCTAGTAACAATGGGGGGCTGGGTGTAGACCTTGGGCAGATCCGTTTGGGGATAGACATCAGTTGTGGGAGTCTCAGTCCCAGAGTTGGTGCGATCAGTGTGGGTATTAAAGACATTGGTAGTACGGGGAGAAGCAGGATACGACGCAGAGTCCTGGTAGAAGTTCTGAGTGGTGGTCCGGGGGGTCGCGCGGCCAGAGTTCCCGTGGGTATTGGGGGAGCCGACAGCTTCTGAGTGGATATGGGTTTCAGGGATAGGAGCAACGGGGGTAGGGGCAGGGTAGTTGTACTGAGGAGCCCGGGTGTTGTCATAAGTGCTATCGTGGGTGTATTCGCCCTCGTGTTCAGGCTCCTGTTCCCCATCCGGATGGGGGACAACTTGAGCAGCAGTCTCGTTGGGCATTATGGCCTTGTCATGATCAACACCAGACGTAGATCCACTACGGCAGGGAGACATCTCAGTCTTGACATACTCAGTCTTAACATACGAGCCGTATACTCTATCCTGAGGCATCTGGTTCGTAGTCTGGTACGGAGACTGGGTGTTGGACGGGTTGCTGTACATATGAGGGCGGGTGTCATAAGACGGAACAGTCGGAGCCTGGGAGTAGGACTGCATATGACCTATAGCGCCGCCAGGAGGAGTGGTTGCTGGAGAAGGAATTGAGCGATTGTGCACAAGAGAATCCATGGGCAGTGGGTGTGTACCTTGCTGCTGATGACTCCATTGGAAGCCTTCTGACGGAGCCATGCTGCCAAGAACGCCGCCGGCGGTGGCAGGCGGAGTAGGGAATGTATGGGCGCGCTCCAATCCAGGGCGAGCCATAGGATGACCATTCGAAGGCAAAGTTTGAGTGGGGCCGGACAGAGCCATCTGAGTCTGTTGAGGGTGGTGAATCGAAGGGAGGCCAGAGTTCACAAGACCCTGCTCATGTTTCCGGCGCTCCTGGGCAGCCATAACTTGATTGGCCCGGTTCTGGTTGGCAGGGTGGCATAGAAGGGCACTAATATTGTGAACGAAAAGAGGGTAGAGGAGCTCGGTGATCTTCTCCTTATTTGCAAAGTCCAGTGCGCGTTCAAAAGGGATCCTGAGGACATTAGTAATTATTTCAAAGTAATGTATCGGCGTCAAACTTACCAAACACCTTTAAGATGCATAGGGCCAATCTTAACAACATGACGAATCTTCTCGCTCTTTAGAATACCATCGCGACGGCCACGAGTCATCCCGGCCACGTTCAACAACTTGGTACCATTAATCATGTGGTTGTCTTCTCTACGAGCCACGCAGATGCCTTTGGCTTCGACCTGGAAGCAAAGGCTGCCCTCATCCTCCCACAGAGTCGCAGTTACCCGCGGCTTCATACCGGGTGGAGCAATCTGACCGGTGGTGTCCATGGCAGTCGGGGGGTAGTGACCTTGCATAGATTGAGGGTGGCCGGCAAGGGACCCATGGCTAGCCACGCCGGGAACGGTGACTGGAGGAGGAAGAATAGTACCCATTTGGCTAGGTACTGAAGGATGGGGCATTGCCGAGGCGTAATATGGACCGCCATAAGAGGCAGGCGGAGGGGGGTACTGGCCGCCTGATGGATGTAGCAGAGGAGGCTGGGCGGTCTGGTAGTGGGCCATTCCGGAATGACCTTGGGGCTGTTGCTGCCCGGTAGACATGTGAGGGTAATACATATCTCCTGAGCTCATAGCTGGCTGTTGAGAACTATAGGAACCACTGTAGTTGTTCGAGTGGAGTGTAGGAGACGGCGTTGCAGGACTGATTGAGGCTACGGAACTCAGTGAAGAAACAGATCCTGAAAGATAAGGTAACGAAGGCGTAGAGTCTGTGCGAGACAAAGAGCTCTGTTGGTATGGAATGTCTTGGTAGATGGATGTAGCGGGCAGCTTCGTGGTGTTCATAAACGGCAGCTGACGCTTGAGATGTTGACGACTGAGCTTGGTGTAATGGATATAAGCCCAGAAAGAGTCCTTGTGAAGATAGACGGAACCAGTATTACCCGCAGAGTTCCCAAGACCTTACGGTGTCAAGTGGAAGACACAGGAATAGAAGAAAGCTATAAAGGATATGGTCAGCGATATTATGTCAAAAATGAGGTGGGAAATGGTTGTGCATATAAGGCGGTGAGAAATGACCAGGGACAGCCAGTGCAGACAGGACAAGCTCAGCCCACCCAGAAAGACCCATGCATACGATTTTGGCCAAGCGGAGAGCAGACATGGACATGGGTGCAGGGAGCAGAGCAAACGCTTCTGTTCATGTATGCTAAACTATCGGCATGTCCAACTCCGCAATAATCTTCCAAAGAGAAAATAGAGCATATTGGTGCTTGCCTCCTACAATTGCAAATTCATGAATCTATGGGATGACTGAAAAGTGGAAATATCGTTGTCAAAGTTTTCTAGGGAGAACAATAAGAAACGACTGGATAAGGTTCGTAGGTAGTGGAACTGTGGGGTGGAATCATGATTGCATTCTCACAAAAGCCGCGGAAACAGTATTCTCTGTTGGTTGTATTGAAAGGGAACTTTGACAGATACAAAGGGATAACCGAACAACAAGAAGCGAGAATGTACATTCTCATTGTCTTTCTGTATGTCTCCATTCCTTCCATAAAGCTATCCACTCGAAAGATAGCATGCTTATCTACAAGCGCAGAGTGTAGTCGTGATGTAGTCAAGGCCACATAAAGTTCCCATACAGTAACACCAGATCGGCAGAGGTCGCAGAAACTGGAAATACCGGGAAACCTTTCGTGTGGTCTTCAACTTTCCAATATTGGAATGTCATTTGGGCAGGGTGTCATGATGGCAGTCGAATAAGAGGCAGAGCCAGAAAACTGATGTAATGGGAACAAAGAAATGCGACAGTCCCATTATGAGGTATGATGGATATTCGGTTCGAAGAGGCGAATGTGGAGTATATCGACAACAAGAAAGTTCAGGATGTATTGGATGAGATAACAGAAAATGTGGGAGGCACTCGATCGGTTCGTGATATCGAAAATTCGGGAAATGGGAAAAGGGGCAGACGCAGGAGTCGGTATCGAACAGACGGTTGATTTTCGAGGGGCGGATGAAGTCTTTCGAGATCTTCAAGCAAACAAAACTTACATTTTCTAGACTTCAGTCTTCGTGACGGTCGTGATTGAACAAGCTCCCTCAAGTGCAACAACTTCACAGCGTGAGGTTGTGAATGCAAAAGCGGGTTGTGGAAATGAAAATTGCCGACGTGGGTATAAGTTATAGAACAAAGCGGCGCTGGTGGAGAAGAGCGAGCAATGGGAAGCTGCAATGCAGGGTGATGAGAGTGTATTGAGGGTGGGCGGAAAATGGTGTAGGGAGAAGGAATCACAAGTAAAGAGAACGTGAGATGCAGCAAAGCAATGCAGATGCAGAGTGCAGGCTGAATGAATGATCAAGACCAGGAAGAAGAAAGAGAAGTGACAAGATGGTCAAAGGTGGGTGAAGCCCAGTAGGTATACGAAAGATAGGATAGCAGAATAAGTGAGTGGCAAGGAACCCGGTACTGGGGGGACAAGCACCATAAAAAAAAAAGAAAAAAAGTAGCGAGGTGAGAGAAAAAAGTTTGACAAGGATATAGCTAGAGGTGAAAGTGAGGTGTGAGCGTTTGAACAAGGGAGTACCTGCCCAAGGGAGAGCCGCCCAGTGCTGAGGGCTATAGCGGACAAGAGATTCAGTGACGGACTAGAACTGAATATGGCACTCACCGTTGGAGTCGTAGGCTTTGGGAAAACGAACAAGCAGGACGAAGCAAGGCCGTCAATGAACAAGCCAGCCAAGGACAACACGGACAGGAACACAAGAATATTAGAACCGACCAGTGTGAGCGGATGAGAGGGGTGTGTCCGGTAAAAGTCCTGTGAAAGCCACGACGAACCCAATTATGGGGTCCAAACAGCAGCCATGGCCTGAGAGGTCAAAAAGGCTAACGCTAGAAGCGGTGTCCAGTGGTTCAAAAACCAGGAGGTCGGGGTGCGGGCTGGAAGGATGGGGGCGGGCCGGGGTGTGTCCTTTGAGCTTTTTTGCAGTGCTTCGTGGGGCGTCTGTTTTAAGATGATGGTTTGTCAAGGGGAACAGAGGGAACAAATAAATATAGAAAAATCAACGGATATTTCAAAAAGCCAAACAGCCGATCTGGAACCAATCGTTGGTGATACAATCATTCAAAGAATGTATGCCTTTGAGGAAATTCATCTGCATGGTGCTGCCTTTTTTGACGCCCAGGCTAGTTGAGACAAGTCCATGATGTTGAACAGCACGTTGATCGTGTTGACTGATATTAAGTGTCAGATGGGTGTATGTCTTTCGTGCTGTTTGTTTACAGGGTTCTACATCGGATTAGGTCTGTGGCAGATGTTGATGACGGCGTGTAGAGATTCGTTTTAAATAGTATCAATTTAGCCTTTATCCAATTAGTAAGTTAAATGATCGCCAAGGTAAATAAAAAGGTATTTATAAACATTGCGTATTCCGTATACTTGTAATCATTTTAATATATAACCATCTTGAACGCTGATATATGCGGTCAATAACGACTGAGCCTGAGGGATATAGATTCGAGTGGGGTTCTCACCTCTATCAATCGAAACAACAACCAATAAACTATTGACCGACAGCACACACATTGGCTATCAAAGTAGGTATTTTAAGCAGGGGTAACAGAAAGGGTTAACATCAAGATAAGTCATTAGAAAAACAAACTGGGTTATAAACTTCATTGTAAAGAAAAGGTTAATGATACAGTTGTCATCAAATGGCAAAATTTTCAAGGGCATCACTTTTGTTCTGTTTTCGCAGCCTTGTCAATGGCGTCTCACTATCTAACCATCATTATGTTAAATGATGTTGTCAACCCTAACCCTATGTATACATGTGATTCTATTTACCTTATTGTAGCCATTGAGGCTTTAGCTATCCACTATATTTCCGATAATGTAATGATATGTGTCTATGATATTGTTTACATTTAGACAACTTGTTGTCATTTTATGATTTCGTGTCCGACCCGATTCCCAAAGCTACGAAAATCTGGGGTCGTTTCGTTTCAATTGTTCGATGTGATCCAGAGAATGTTGATGTTAACATGCAGTAGTGACGAGGCCCGTGATGCAGCGGTAGCGCTTTGAATTTAAGAATATCTGAATACGTATCCTGCAACAGACAGAGTGGAAACCTCTACTAACTGTATCTTTGATGGAAGCGTCGTTGAGCTTTTGCCACTTCGGATGTTAATTTGAGCCAAGAAATGTTAGTTTAGGGAGATGTCAGTGAACAAGACAGTACTAAAGCATCTACTTATTTGTTCCAAGAACTACGGATAATAGGAAAAGAGGGTACAATACTCCCCTAAAGTTACATTTCTACTGGAATTGGCTTGTGTACGTACCGCCGTTCTGGCGTGCTTCTAAGAATGTGCTTTTCTTAGCATTTTCTTCAAAGCTCATGGGTGAGAAGGAACACAAGATGGCCAAAAATCAGTAAAATAAAACAATTTATTGTCTCTAAATAAATATTTACATGCATACAAGGATACATAATTTCTGCTGTACTAATGTATTGCGTGCAGTCTGACTGTTCCGAGCCTTGATGGTAAGGTGAATTTATTTATTTTTTGACAATTTATCAGTTAATGAATGGCGACATAGCAATACGATATGCTACAAGAGACAAACGCCTATGGTTTCTCTTTGGAGCGGTTTGGTCACGCCCACTAGTGTCAAGGTTTTGGGGGGAGGGAGGGTTTCTGTTTTGACAAATCTTTTCGTCTATATGGATAAAGAACCAGTAGGAAGAAAGCAGAGTTCACAGTTGCAAGTGCTGATGAACTGCCTGCAGCAAGAAGCAAATGCAGATGTATAGTATACATGTATGTACAGCGGCAAACTGTGGGCCTTGCAGACCAAACGTGTGCTTTATAATTTACAGTGGTGTTTTCGTTGCGCTTGTGGCGGCGGGCTACAGTATATAAATCCGAAAGTGAGGCTCTCGGACGAGAAATAGAGGAGAGCGCAGGCATAGTTTTATTGGGCCTAAAAGTCCAGAAAAGACTACAATGTTCTGGCGAGTCACTATATATGCACAAGGTCATATCATGAGTCTGGCCCAAGATTATATCGGAGGATCACGAAATAAACTCAATAAATAAGACGAAAAGGGAAAGAAAAAAACACAAGTCACTTCATATATGCTAATTGATAATTATCACTATAGGGATCGGGGCACATGTCATTCATGATCGCGGAACTTCCGCTCAGTAAGGGAAACAAATGATAAGCACAGCTAAGACAAACCCGGTGATGAAGTCAAGAGGAAGAAGACCGCCGAATCCCATCGGAAGCTCACACAAGAAACTGACGACCATAAGGAACAAAAGCCCCGATCGCGAGATATTCAGCTCTCCCGTTTCAGAATACCGACTGGCCATCCATCGGACTCTCAGACTAAACGGAAGAAGCGAGGAACCAAAGCCTGTTTTTTTTTTTTTTCTTTATTTTCTTTCACATAAGCCTGATTTTATTAAACCGAGACTGCGCTAATAATCAGGGTATATCGAACTCGAGAGGTGTCGTCAGTTCGGTGCATGATATTGCGCTCAGACTGTGCTGTTCGACTGAACTCGGTAAGTTTGCTTATTCACTGACCACCTCAGGGTATATGCCGCCGCCAGATTGTATCGAAGCTTTTTAGCTTTGATTCTAGCGATCGAGCTTAGAAGTTCCATAGTCAAGACGCTACATCCCTGCTTCCCAGCCATCATGTAAACTATATCTGCTGACATTCGAGAAGAAAAGAAAGAAAAATTGAACATCTTGAAGCGTCGACTTGGTTTGAGAGTGCTGGATTGCAAACGAAACTTTGACACCCAACCTTTCATGTTTTATGTCTCGTTGTGAAGTTTGATATTTGTTCATTTAATTTTCAGTTTCAGCCAAGTACATTTGGTTCCGTTGTCAACCATCCGTAGAGATTGTACAGGCGCCGAGAATTACTGCCACTGTCGCTATTCTGAAAAGCATCGGCAATTTGGCCTTGAAAATTCATGATCAGTAAACTGAGACACGGAAATGCGCCGTTAACAATTACTAGGAATCATGGCCTTGGCACAGTTCTGAATTATTTTTTTAACATTATCACAACTATTTTGAACCATCAAGTGGAGCGTGTCCGAAGGCTAGGAAGTAGACTATGCTTTCCATGAAGGTTTGGCTTTGACTGATTATAGTCTTCTGGAACCCAACATCACGGTCATCAACCTCTGGCATTCCATTTTATTTAAAACTCTAGACTCCCTATGTTAAATACATACCTCCCATGAGGGTATAAAAGACTTAACGGAAGAATGGTACGGCAAGATGCAATATATAAGCATTCACTTAAGCTCCTCCTCGCACGGAACACTATGTAGATGCATGTTCAGCAATCCGGATTCAATATTGGTTATCTTGAGTTAATCTCTTACAAGGGGTGTATTCAACCAGCAACAATATGTATAAATATAAATATATCTTTCGGTCTTGCTTGCATTTTAATATATCGCATGTATAGCCATGCAGATTTCTGACTCTTGACTCTCATGGATTAATTGGCGCTTATGGGGTGCATGTCGACTGGCAATTCTAACGAAACAACCTAGAAGTGTATCATAAACGCCATGATGGTCAAGGAATGTATCATAGGCCATATGAAGATACCAGTTTTAAAATATTTACATTCCATGACAGAATTGTAGAAAACAATACATGGCTACGAAAAAAAA